>CM020217.1:11862362-11867362 GCA_009819775.1 Phoenicopterus ruber ruber
CCTTTTCTATTAATAAATTCAAATGTTTCCCTCTTACAAACCTCAGTCCTTTATATCTTCAAAGCCGTGTAAAACGCTAACTAATTAATACATGTGACTTTCCTTTCACATGTGGCAACAAAGCGTATGCTGCTTTTTCGATTGGTAAGAGTTAATTTGCAGTGACACAACATATGTGTTTACAGGGTTTCTAATGTTTGTTGTTTGGTTCACTGTGTAATTAGTCCTATTGACAAGGAAGCTTATGCACTGAAAAAGGAGAGGTGAAATAGTGGCTGGGAGATGGCAATCCCGCCCCATTTTGAGCACCTGCGGTGTTGAAATTCGGTGTGAGTCGGAAAAAAACCCCCAACTCCCCAAACCCAGAAGAAAAACATGAGTAGAAGACTCTCAAGCCACAGTAATTGACATTAAAAAGGCAGAGCTTGTCAAGATCCACCCGCAGGACTACCTGCACTAAGGGGAACCACCAAGGTGCATCAGATACTACGGTGAGGGCAAATCTCAGCAGACTTTAACTCTCCCTTTTTCAGATCTTCTCATTTAGAGGACTGGATGCTTTTGGGCAGGGTCAGCACAGATAGACTGCAAGACCTCAGTGGGTTGATTCTCATCTTAGAGCAGCACCACAAACCCAAAATAACTTCAGTGTTGTTGTTAGAGTTGCACTGGGTAAAGGAAATCACATGGAAATCACAATCAAGGTGAATGATGGGCCAGTGGAGAAGGGAAATGATTAAAAAAACCCTTTACTGTTTAAGATTCACCCTGAAAACAGGCAATATAAGATAGCTGTCAATATACAGAGCTTATCTGCCCGTGCAAGATTTTACGATACTGCGTTTAGCTAATGCGGCTAATGAAAGAAAACAAACTTGACAAAAATAAACCCATGAGGACAGTTTAAAACAATAGATTAAACCACCTGCATTATTTCCTGTGCAATTAAACTCTACAATTAGTACACAGTAGGAAAAATACCAAAATGGTGATAGTATCGCTTATCTGGTTCTCTAGTGAATCAAATTTACAGCCACCCCCGCCACACACGGTACGTTAACTCTTCGCACCGTGGGTATGTACAACTCTGAAATATAAAATTAGTTGCTTTTGAAGGACACTGAGCTCCCTCTGGTGAAGGCATAACAAGTTTATTAAGTAAGCACCACCTCTGGAAGTATAATCCCCTCTGGCTTCTTCCACGGAGTTTATTGGTTCAGTTTTCCTAACCATGAGCATCATTAGGGCAATGCAGTAATTAAGAGTTGTTAGAAAGTGAATTCTCAAACTGCAGATTAGAAAATTAAACTATTTCCTGATTACATATTAATGGAGCACAACAATAGCAGTTGCCATAAGCTTGGAAGGCAACCAAGGGATAAATCTGTGTACTTAATTACCATAAACAATGGCTGCATAGAAATGAAGTTTTATGCACATTCCCTTCTGTAATATGTCTGATATCAGTACACACTTGACAATTCTTGTTCAATTATCTCTATTATTTAATGCGCTGTGAACGGCTCTGTGTAAATAAAATTAACCACCCCAATTACTTTGAATTCATCTAGGGACAACGTAATAAAAAATGTGAAGAATTCTGTATGCCTATTAATCTAAAACATTACAGAAGCTTTCACCAGATTTTCTTGTCTATATTTATTTTGTCTACATTTATTTTAGTGCACTGCTAATTCAATTACATTTACCATCAGTGGTCAATCAGCAGCAGCAGAGGTGGTTTTTTTTTTTATTTCATTAATCCTTATACAGTACCACAAACAAGCTCATCCATTGGTAAGGTACAGGATCTCATATGGAAAATACAAATATGGTTCTACTTGAATTTGGGAGCTTGCAGTTAATCAGAAAAACAATTAAAAACACTTCATACCCTGTGGTCAGATAACAAAATATCTGATAGCTGCATTTTTTTTCCAAATAGTTGTTTTTGCAATTAGTGAAGAAATAGTGACCGAGAAAGAGCTAAATTTAGATCAGAGATCTGTAAACTAGGCTTCTTTGTTTTTTATTTTAATTGTATTACGTGATAATTCTGCATTTTAATTGGCACTTGGATATCAAGATGATAGACACCTTAAAATACAATGACAGAAGAATTTGCAACGGAGAAAGACACTGTCAGAAGTAGAGACAAAACTATTTTATCCATAACAGGTTAGGCACAACATGGTTAAGCACAATCCTGAAGAAAGCAAGATAATCCTACCCTTGTCATCGTTTAATGTCAAGCCATTATAATAGAGGAAGAAGGGAAATCAATGATATTAGATTATATGATTTTTATACTCAATCATACAACTCATTCCTCTTACTTGAACCTCTGTGCCATGTTTTCTCTAAACACTTGCACCCACCGAATTTTTTGTGACAGTGTATTTCATATGGTGTATGTTGCAAAACCCCTTCTATATAGGTAACTCTTACATATATCCAGACAGTGATAGCAAACGTGCCATCAGCTTATTCTACGGAGTTCAAGGCACTGAAGCACTGATTCCCCTCACAGTTTTGCAATGTACCAGTAAACTACATTTCACTGGAACAAGGTGAGATTACATTTTCATTTTAAGTGCAAAGACCAAGGACTGAGGTTACACCACCAGTGACATAAATTACAGGATATTAATAAAAGTGTGACTATTCAGATTCAAATGGAAATCAGCAACCCAGGAATTTTAATAACTTTTATTTTTTCACACATCTTAGAAAAGTGTTTCTAGTCAAATCATGAGCAGCTGGCGCTGGAAATGCAAAGCTTCAGCCAGTTCCAAGCTCTTTGCCTGGCTGATGAACTTTGAAAATATCAGCTCCCCTTTGGCCAAGAGCCAGAAACTCTGCTTCCCCAGCCAAAAAGGCTGTCTTGCAGGGCCAGAAAATGGCAGTGAACATGCAGACAAGGACCTGGGCTCTCTCCCTACAGCCCCATTTCCATTAGATGCCGTTTTCCTACTGCTGGGCAGAAGATGCAAGGGCAGCAGTGGAAAGGAACCCTCTGCAACCCAGGTTGTGTCCTAGGGATTGGACTAGAGAACATCACGTTGGGGACTCCTCTCCTCCTGGTCCATGGCAGAAAGGGAGTGGGGCACAGAGAACCTCCAAGATCCACTCCTTGCAGCTACCCACAGCCACTGTCGCCCTAGTAAAGCTAGCGTGGCACTTTCAAACTTCTATTTGCAATTGTAAGTGCCAGAAACTTTCACTAAAAAGTAAGCGGAGTGTCTAACAAAGTCAAACAGTGCCATGAGCTGGAATCTAACCAAGAACATACATTGTCTGTACTTACAGCTGCTTCCCTTTCGGTGAGAGCTATGAATTCTTCCACATTTACCAAAGCCTGCATTGTCCAGGGGTTAGTCACTATATCTTTCTGGACTTATCACTAGCCCATAGTAAGGAAATTCCCACCTGTTTTAATGTCTTGATACAGAGGAGCAGGAGACAAAGTCTCTTCCTGTAAAATGAACGTAGCCAGAACAGATATTCAAGTTGCAGCCTGAAACAATCCCTCCTGGCTGAGCAACAAAAAGGACTCTCAAACTCAGAGGATGAAGAGCTGCCAGGTGGCAAAGAGTCTCCCCACTGGAAAAAAACCACCCCCAGTTTTGTGCTGGAGGAGGATGAGAAGGAAGAGAGGAAGCTTTCTTCCTAATAAAAGTCTAATAAAGAACAGAGCCAAGCACAGTGGAGAAGAAAAAGATGGTCCAGTCCCCAGCAGACACAACGGGGATGAGCAGACCATGCTCTACCTTCTTCTTGAATTTAACTTCAAGGCAATGACTGAGTCATGATGTGAGTCTCCCAGTTGTTTCATTTATCTTGTACGGTTTTGGCACACGTGGAAACAAAGCTGGAAAACCCAATACAAAATGTGCTCCTACGCCAATGGGGACAATCATCCTGCAAACATTCATTAGGACAATTCAGTGTAAGCCCTTCCCCATACAGTTGTACAAACACGGCACCCTGCTTCAGCTATCGAGGAATAAGGTCAGCAGAGACTCTTACTTGCCTGAGGCTCTCCAGTATTACCCCAAGCAGTACAAAATTAAGAGAGATGTGCTTAGAAGAGAATGTTAATTATAAAACCAATTCATTTGTGGTTCTTGTCCTTCATATTGTGTTTTCAGGATCTTTCAGCTACACTTGTTCATGTGACCTCCTGGTTCCTAAAGTCTGCGTTTTCAGAAAAAACAAATATCAAAAGACTTTTCAGTGCATCTCTGAGCCCTGGCAGTATGTCACGTTTCTCATCTTTCTGGTATGTACCAACACCTAGGGGAGTATTTGCAAAACCCCGAGATCATCATCAACAGCCCTTCAGGGCTTTTCTAGCTATCAGGCTGTGGTTACTTTCTTCTTTCAAACTTGGCTTTACAGACCACTTGTAGCAAGCTGGCAGGTCATATGGTGTTGACTCATCTTTTTTGTTTCCAGATTTCTCTCTCAGACAGTCAGACACTTGGGCAAAGCAGCCCAGACCCTTACAGAAGAAGCTGGGACTAAGACGGAGGCACAAGCTGCTTATTTGTCTGTATCAGGAATTATTTCCTGAAGAGAGGTAGGGAAGAAAAACAAGTGCCATCCTGACAAAGAGTCACTAATGAGATGAGATATGGTAGATTCTCTGAAGCAACTGCAGTAGGTACCAGAGAGGGAGAGAGCAGGAGCAGGCAGGAGAAGACCCTGCAGGAAAGCGAGGCAGATGAGGAGCCGGTGGAAGGAGACTGCACATGGGGCACAGAAACAAAGCTGACACAACAGTGTTTTAAAGGCATAGCAAAAAGAGATGTTCAGATTTTTTTCCACTACCATAACACATTACGGACTGTTAAAAAAACCCCACAAAACCAAACCTTCCTAATATTACTTTTCCATGTCAGCAATTGCAGTCACTGCCACAGGGATGTTGTCTGATGACAAATGGGATATTGATTGGCAGGCGAGGTGGTACATGAGATAGGCTCTCTGTTAAGATG
>CM020217.1:12524816-12555244 GCA_009819775.1 Phoenicopterus ruber ruber
GGGCCACCCCAGCTCCCTGCCACAGCCCCCGCGGCCGCGCCGTCCCCCGCCACGGGCGCCGCGGCCGCCCCACCCTCCGCTAGGTGTGCCGGGGCTGCTCCGCTCCTCGCCACACGGGCACCGCGGCTGCCCGGCCCCGACCCCCGCCGCAGGCACCGCGGCCGCCCCGGGTCCCGCCAGGGCCCCCGCGACCGTCCCAGCCCCCGCTGCGGCCCCCGCGGCCGCGCCACGGGCTCTGCAGATGGGCTCTGCAGCCGCCCCACCCCCTGCTCCGGCCGCTGCGGCTGTGTCAGCCCCCGCCGCGGCCGCATCAGCCCCCGCCACGGCCACCGCGGCCGCTCCGCCCCCTGCTATGGGCATGGCAGTCGCTCCAGCCCCTGTTGCGGCTGTCCCAGCCCCCGCCGTGGCTGTGCCACCCCCGCCACGGGTGCCGCGGTTGCCCCACCCCTTGCTACGGGCACCGCGGCCGTCCCAGCCCTTGTAACGGGCGTTGCCGCTGTCCCAGCCCCCGTCGCCGCTGCTCCACCCCCCCCGCCGCGGGTATCGCGGCTGCCCCAATCGCTGCTACGGGCACCGCGGCCCTTGCAACCCCTGCTATGGGCATCGCTGCTGCCCCAGTCCCTGCCACGGGCACCGCGGCTGTTCAAGCCCCAGCTCTGAGCACCGTGGCTGCTGTGACAGGTACTGCAGATCCACCCGTGCCGTTATCAGTTGCCCCTATACAAAAGAAGAAAAGCACAACGAAGTCAGCTCGCCCCACGAAAGATGAGGATGAACCAGGGACATCACAAGAACAGGGAGAGGCAGACTCAGAGATAATCACCCGACCCCTATCCCTGACTGAGCTGCGAGATACCCAAAAGATTACAGCCGTGATCAAGGTGAGCAGCTTGTCACCTGGCTGCTCCGATGACTGGATAACGGGGCCAGTAGCCCGGAACTAGAGGGCAGGGAAGCCGGGCAGCTGGGATCCTTGGCTAAGGAAGCGGCCATTGACAGGGCAGTTGGAAGAGAGGCAGAAAGCCCGCAGCCTGTGGAGGAGACTCCTGTCAGGTGTGAGGGACAGGTATTTCTTTAAGGAAGCTGTTATATGCCACCCAGAGAAGTGGATCAGTGTGGAGGGAGGTATTTCGTTCTGAGGGAATTAGCTGTGCGGGAACTGATTTATCATGACCTGGATGACCCGCAGACACCGTAGATCCAGATGAGGTCCAATGTACCCGACCCATGTGGCGGAAGTTGTGTACCATGGTGCACCATCATCGTATGCCAACTCATTGGCAACAATGGGTTGGAAGACGGATGAGGCACCACCGGTGCGTGCAGTGGCTAACCAACTCCGACAGTATGAAGACAATATTCTTCCTCCTTACGGGCCTGTGTCTCGGCTGTGGAAAAGCTGGCCAAAAGAATGTGCCGGGGAGTTTCGGCAACTCAAAGAGGATAGGTCCTACTTGCCACCTGTACGGACCAGTATCTCAGCTATTAGGAGGAAAATTTTCCCCTGCTCAAGAGAGGACGGTACACACGGCCGAGGTAGCCTGTGGTTTTACCTCTCGTGACCACGGAGAGGACATGAGGAAGCGGGACGGAAAACCCACGCCGACCCTAGAGGCAAGGGTACGTGAGTTGAAAAAGAAAACAGCTACAAATAGGGCTCTTCCAGGAAAATTGCTGCTCCAGTCTCCAGTGGGCAGTTCCCCAGATGGGGCAGAAGGGCTTCTGATTCATACTTACAAGAAATGAGAAACAGGGATGAGATTCGACGCCGTGTCCCCCACACGAACCCATTGGTTGATAGCGGGTATTGTAATCAGAATTAGAGGGGCCCTGCCTCCAGCCAGGTGGAGGAGAGGGACAACCGAGTTTACTGGACTGTGTGGATTCGATGGCCTGGCACATCAGCCCCCCAGAAGTATAAGGCTCTAGTGGACACTGGTGCGCAGTGCACCCTAGTGCCATCAAACTAGAGAGGGGCCGAACGCATTTCCATTTCTGGAGTAACAGGGGGGTCCCAAGAGTTAACTTCATTGGAGGCCGAAGTGAGCCTAACTGGGAACGAGTTTCAAAGGCACCCCATTGTGACTGGCCCGGATGCTGCGTGCATCCTTGGCATAGACTACCTCAGGAGAGGGTATTTCAAGGACCCAAAAGGGTCCCGGTGGCCTTTGGGTATAGCTGCTGTGCAGACAGAGGACATTAAGCAGCTGTCCACCTTGCCCGGTTTCTGGAGAATGCATATTCCAAATGACAGTCCTTTTTGGCGCCCAACGTGGGGCGTTACAATTTGGGGTTAAACCACGACACCCCCGTAAATAAGTGAGAAGGGAGGATGAGAAACCTTGCCCCATACAACAGAGTAGCCTGGAGAACAAAAGCTCCTGCACACAGCACCTGGATAACAAGATACCGAACGCTGTGATACTCAACCTCTGGTAAAGTTCAGGCGGAGCCAAGTATAGGAAAGGGAGTTAAATTTGCCTATTAAAGACACGGGAGGAGGAGCGAAGCAGCACACACCTTCGCGCCCATCCTCCCTGTTGGCAAGGGGGACCGAATTTGTCCCTTGCGAAGCTCTGCCGCCGTAGCAGGAGTGGATTTGGCCCCAGGGACGGTGGCTTACCTACCACTGTACAGGAGGCCACTCCTGATGCAGTTCGTGGTGTTATCTGTTGCTGACGGATGTGCCGGTGCTTGCCCCGCATGCGGATCCCCTGCCCTTGCATTTCCAGCGGCTGTTCCTTCGCGTTTCAAAGCAGCGATTGTCCCCCAGGCAAAACCACCGCAGGTACCTGCTGGAGGCTGCAGCGTGGGCATCCGTCTGCCCCTTCTGTGGTTTGTGCCCGGCCCCCGCCAAAGCAGCAGCTCTCACGCCATTCCTCATTGCTGTGCACGGGGCCCGCATGCGAGCGGTTAACCTCCGCGCTTAATTTGGACGAGGCGCCGCGTTTCAGCTGACAGAAGCAAAACTCTGCTCGCCGGTCCTGCGTGCGCCTCGCCTGCCTCATAGTGCGTCCCACGTGAGAGCCTGGGGCTGGGCTTGGCTGGCGGTGGGCAACTTAACAAGTGAAGGGAAATGTTCCCTGGTGCAACATCGATAAAATGCCCAAAGACAACAGAAGAGGGAGAAAAGCCATCTAGTCCCTCCCCCTGTGTTACCAATCCTAAGGGGTTTCTCTAGCCTGCTTTTAAAAACAGCCAAGCCCTCCTTGACCTTGCCTAGGGCTGTTAGAAAGACTTTCCCGATTTCCACCTGCACCTCCACGGCTGCACTCCAAGGCCACGACTTCCACGGTACCCACGGGAGGTGGAGAACATGTTACTGCCACCCTCTTCCTCGCGTGCAGACTGTCACCGTACTTTCCCTTCCTTTGCTTCCGACGAAGCAGCCCCCAGCGCTGCAGACCCGGGGGTGGCTGTGGGGCCACCGGCCCCGCAGCAGAGAAGGTGGCCTGCGGCAGCTGCTGGCTCCCAGCTGCCCTCCTGGCGCTTCCCCCTGGGCCGTGGGTGCTGAATCACTCACGGGGGCGGGGGGTCTACAGATTTCCCTCCCAAATGGTGCGGATGCAGACACCACTTCTATTCCACAGCAATCCTCCTCTCCCCGTCAGCCCTGTCAAGGAGCGGTGGCGCGGTCTTCTGCTGAAATGGGAGGAGCGAGACCTGCGCTGCAGTAATTCATCCCGCCGTCTGCGCGGATGGTCCCTCAGGGCGTCACCTCCCGTCACGGTGATAAGCGCATGTAGTGGTGAAGCGGTCCTGTGGCGGCAAGTGAAGATTGCCCCCGAGTGCACAAATATGCTCCGGACCAGGTGCTTTCAAGTACCTTTCTCTGGGTACCGACGCAGGCGGCAGCGGCGGCTCTCTCGCCTCGCCCCGCCCCGCCCCGCCGGGCTCACCGCGGGAGAGCCGCCCCCGAGCACGGAGCCGCGCCGAGGAGGGCCGGTCCCGGCCGGACTGCCCCGCTGAGGGCGGCGGGGCGGGCCAAGATGGCGGCGGGGAGCGGGCGGCACTTCTGCACGGCGGGCCGCGGGCTGGAGCCCTTTCTGGCGCGGGAGGTGCGGGCGCGGCTCGGCGCCACGGAGGTGAGAGCCGGTGCCCACCCGGGGCGGGGGGGCGGGCGGATCGCGGGGAACGCGGCCTCGTTCGCTTCGCGGCCCGGAGCCAGGCGGCCGCGGCGGGGCTGTGCCAGCCGCCTGCGTGGGGCCGCACGGGCCTGAAGGGACCTCTGAAGACCGTCTGGTCCAGCCACTCGGTCGCGCCGTGTCCGTCCCCCGTCCCCAACGCCCCCCCAGCCGGTGAGCTGAGGTCTGCGTTGCCCTCCTCCCTGGCGAAGGGGCGAGCGGGTGCGAGGGGCTGCTGAAAGTGCTCACCCAGAACACCTTCCCGGTTTGCTTGGTTTCTGTTTCCCCCCCGAGGTGGACTGCATCTCAGGAAAGGTCTTCTTCAGCACGGAGGCGGAGCCGGGCGAGCTGAGGAAAGTCAAGTCTGGAGGGCGGCTGTTCTTGCTGCTTAAGAAACGCACCCCAGTTGCAGTTTCTAGAGATAAAGGTATGGCACTGACTCCTTCCCTCGGGTCATCCCCTCCGTTTGCTCACAGGCTGTGTGCGCAGGAACGTGAAGCCCCAGTTCAAGTCCTTTTTGTAAGATTAAGAGTTGGTTTATTGTCTGTATTGTAATAGTGGGTTTGTTTGTGTGTAACACCCCCCCCCCCCCCCCCCCCAAAAAAAAAAAACAAACCCACAAACCAAAAACCCAACAAAAATCCAAACCACAAAACCAAACCAAACGAAACCCCACCCCACCCTGCAACTGAAGTCCAGTTCTGGACCCCTTGTATGCATTTTAAGGCTGAGTCGTTTTCTCTTAGGCAAAGGGGATCCAGACGTATAATACAGCCTGTGTCACTTAACTGTTCAGTACACAGATTCTTGTACGTCTCAGCTACTCAGGCCACATTCTCTGTCAGTGTTGGAATAAGGATTTCAAGTAAGATGGATTGATACCTGCCTGCTGGTGGGATTTTATTTGGGAATTCACAAGTGGCCCTCAGTTTTCAGGATGAAATGTAACTCTGCTTCTAAATGAGAACTAGAAATACCTTCCCCCTCCCTGCCCCCTTGACTAGCTTCAGGGTTTTTCAGTGAATTGGCCTCTAGATTCCTTGTAGTCAGAGGGGTGCCTGGGTCCTCTGCTAGTGGGGTACGTGGGTGTTGAGAGCTCAGCTGTGCCTGTGCTGGCTGCTGCTGCTGTGGTTCCTGGATTCACAGGTGAATGACATCTGAACACAGGCTCTGTGAAGAAGCTGTTCTCAATCCGTAGGAAAATCGAATGCTCAGACGGAGCTACTTGCCCTGAACCTGCTTTTCTTCCAGGCAAAATGCTGCATGAGATTAAAAGCCTGTCACTGAGGAGCCAAAGTATTGGCTGGATGTTACCGCTTTTTGGAGAAACCTTCATGGGCCTGAGGGGGAAAAAAAAGACGATGTCTCTCAAGAAGACCCATCGCCTCTCAAGAGAACATCAGAAGAAGAGACCAGTGTTGCAACTAAAGCAGAAACCAGAACAAGTGAGAGAGACTGTGTCCGAGACTGTGGCAGGCAGAAGGTGGAGAGAGGTGTGTGGTACCAGAGCGAGCGAGCGAGCGATCAGGACTGCCGGACTGAAAGCAAGACTTCCTTAGAAGACCCTTCCACAAGCAGTGGAGAGAAACCTACTGCGAAGGAGCAGCTTAGCTTCAGTTCCAGAGCTGCTTGTCGTTGTAGTGGAGCGCTTGCCAAACTACTTCCTTCACGGTATGCTAAAGTGTCTGTGTTTTGCAAGAACTTAGCAAAGGTGAAGGGAGATGCGTAGTTTATTTGTCATTTCAATTGTGTGTTGCATGTTTTGGAATAACAAACTGAGGTAGGCTTTTTCTGTATTTTCTCCAAAAAAGCACCTTAACCTGCATTTCCCTTAAACCAGTGGAAACACAAGGGCTGTTGTTACTTTGTGGGCAGGGTTACCCTGAATACTTTTCACATCAATGGCTTTTCTTGAGGATAAGTAAAAGAAGAGGCTGAGGTAGCTGGGCCTGCAAAGCCTGGTGGAGTCTGAGGAGCAACCTGAGAGTAGTTTACAGCTCCTTAAAGGGCCGTTGCAAGGACAGTGGAGCCAGACTCCTCTCACTTGTGGCAGACGGTGTAGGAGTAGGGGCAAAAGCCAGAACTTGCAGCTTCAGTGGGCTCTGGTTGGGTATTGGGGAGAACTTGTTCCGCGGGAGGGTGGTGCAGCCCGGGATGTGTCCTGGGTGAAGTGGATCTTGGACCTTGGGAGAGAGTGGTGGTGTAGAGGCTTCGAGGGGCCCTCTCCGTCCAGCACTCTTCTCACCTGTAGGATCTTCTATTGGGAGGAAAATCAAAACGAAACAAGCCTTGTGTAGCTGCAGGTCCTGAAGAATTTTCCTGCTTGAAGGTAACAGTTGTGTCCTGGTACCGGCTGGGATAGGGTTAGTTTTCACCGGAAGCTGGCCGGGGTCTATTCTATACCACATGACCATCGCGATGGGGCAAGGGGGGGATTGGTGCTCGGGGAGCGGGATTCGGCTCCGGGCAGGGAGCGGCCTGTGCTGGAAGCACTGCTAAGTACACTCTGTGTTGGTATTGTTGGAGTTTCTTGCTTGTTTGTTTTCTTCTCTTTTGTTGTCTGGTTAAACTGTTGTTGTTGTTAACCCAGGAGTTTTGCCTTTCTTTTTCCCGATTTTTCTCCCCCATCCCACGGCGGGGGGGGCGAGGGGGGGAGCGGCAAGTGAGCGACCGCGGGGCGCTCAGCTTCTGGCTGGGGCTAAACCACGACAGTCCTTTTGGCGCCCAACGTGGGGCACAACAACTGCACTTTTGTATTAAGCATGCTATAGCTGTAGCAGTAAAGTGACAAGCTCCTGTACGGGTCATAAAGTTCGTTGGCTGCACTGTTTGGCAACATGTTGATACCAACAATGGTTATGTGCTTTGCCCTGGCATGGACTGGCCTTACTGTGCTGGGGGAGCTATCTGGTGGAGAGGATGAGGGAATACATCTCCCTCTCCCTACCCACGATTGATGTGGATAGGTTTGTTACGCAGGCTCCTGAGGTCCTTGCTCACCCTTATGTGAGCTGCTTAGTACTACTAATCGACATTGTTGGCGTGTTACGGGGTTTGTGGAATCTGGTCTCGTTCTGGTGGAAGAGAAGACAACTTTTGGGTGAGGGCGATACTGAAGTGTGACCTGAGGCGGCCGGTCCCAGGTGGCAGGGTGTGTGGAAGGACTTGGGCAGATTCCTAGGGCGGTTATCACCTCCCGTATCCCGGGACTTTACAGCGGAACAGGCAAGCAACCCTGGCGAACTGACGCGCCACCTGATAGAAGGGGGCCTTGCCTATCCCAATGAGAACCAGCAGCTTCTAGCATTGTGCTGGGGGCCTGGCTTGTGCCTATCGAGCCACAGTTCAGTACTCTCAGAGGACTCCGGTTGAGGCAGGGACCCAAACTGCACCTGAGGACACCATGGTTGAGATAGGGACCCAAACAACAACAACAACAACTACAGTAATTGCCCCAGTAGTTAAAAAGAAACAATGGACAAGGAAAACAACGGGTCCATATCCTCGATTAGTGAGGGAGGAGGAAGAGGAGGAAAGGTTTGATCAAGAAGCCGGTCCTTCGACAAAGCCATTGGAGGAAGGAGTGAGAGAATTCAGACAGGAAGCGGAACCTACCCGGTCCCTGACCTCATCAGAACTTTGAGACGTGCGGAAGGATTACAGCCGCCAGCCAGGTGAGCGGGTTGCTGCCTGGCTGCTCCGATACTGGGATAGCGGGGCCGACAGTCAGCAATTGGAAGGTAAGGAAGCCCACAGCTGGGATCCCTTGCTAGGAACCGGGGACTTGAGAGAGGAATTGGAAAAGAGGCAGCAATTTTCAGTCTCTGGAGATGGCTCCTCTCAAGTGTGAGGGCAAGATATCCATTCAAGGAAGATCTTGTGAACTCCCCAGGAAAGTGGACTACTGCAGATGAAGGCATCCAGTACCTGAGAGAATTGGCAGAGGATGTGCTGTGCACACGGGCTATGTGGAGGAAGGTGATTCAAAGTGCCCCGGCGTCATATTCTAACAGCTCGGCAGCGATGTATTGCCCGGATATTGATACACCAACTGTGGAGAGAGTGTCGTCTTGGCTCCAAAACTTTGAAGAAAATCTCTGTACCTCTTTATCCCTACGGGCCAGTGCCTTGGCTATCAGGGGTGCCCCAAGAAATCAGTCCTCTTCTGCCTCGGGCAGAGGGAAAGGGAGCCCCAGGAAGCGCCAGGAGGGCAGCTGGGAGCCAGCAGCTGCCGCAGGCCACCTTCTCTGCTGCGGGGCGGTGGCCCCACAGCCACCCCCGGGTCTGCAGCGCTGGGGCTGCTTCGTCGGAAGCAAAGGAAGGGAAAGTACGGTGACAGTCTGCACGCCAGGAAGAGGGTGGCAGTAACGTGTTCTCCACCTCCCTGTGGGTACCGTGGAAGTCGTGGCCTTGGAGTGCAGCCGTGGAGGTGCAGGTGGAAATCGGGAAAGTCTTTCTAACAGCCCTAGGCAAGGTCAAGGAGGGCTTGGCTGTTTTTAAAGCAGGCTAGAGAAACCCCTTAGGATTGGTAACACAGGGGGAGGGACTAGATGGCTTTTCTCCCTCTTCTGTTGGTCTTTGGGCATTTTATCGATGTTGCACCAGGGAACATTTCCCTTCACTTGTTAAGTTGCCCACCGCCAGCCAAGCCCAGCCCCAGGCTCTCATGTGGGACGCACTATGAGGCGGGCGAGGCGCACGCAGGACCGGCGAGCAGAGTTTTGCTTCTGTCAGCTGAAACGTGGCGCCTCGTCCAAATTAAGCGTCAGAGGTTAACCGCTCGCATGCAGCCCCGTGCACAGCAATGAGGAATGGCGTGAGAGCTGCTGCTTTGCCAGGGGCCAGGCACAAACCACAGAAGGGGCAGACGGATGCCCACGCTGCAGCCTCCAGCAGGTACCTGCGGTGGTTTGCCTGGGGACAATCGCCGCTTTGAAACGCGAAGGAACAGCCGCTGGAAATGCAAGGGCAGGGGATCCGCATGCGGCGCAAGCACCGGCACATCCGTCAGCAACAGATAAACACCACGAACTGGCATCAGGAGTAGCCTCCTGTACAGTGGTAGGTAAACCACCGTCCCTGGGGCCAAATCCACTCCTGCTACTGTGGCAGAGCTTCGCAAAGGACAAATTCAGTCCCCCTTGCCAACAGGGAAGATGGGTGTGAAGGTGTGTGCTGCTTCGCTCCTCCTCCCCTGTCTTTAATAGGCAAATTTAACTCCCTTCCCCATACCTGGCTCCGCCTGAACTTTACCAGAGGTTTATCACAGCAGTTCGGTATCTTGTTATCCAGGCGCTTGTGTGCAGGAGCTTTTGTTCTCCAGGCTAGTGTGATTTCTTCCAATTCGTTGTAATTGCCTAAAGCCTGTATTTTTGTTCTTAAATACTAGGATCAGAAGTTCATAGAAAGACCTTCTGTGTCTGGTTTAAACGAGTTAAAGCTATTGTTGTGTCAAGTTGAGGGTTCTGAATGCTATTTTTTCCTCTTTCAGAGGGAGATGAATGTGCAACGTGCGCATCTCGCCTGCCAGGAGTGAGGATGCCGTGTCCGTGTTCAAGCCCGTGCTAGCCTCAAAGCTTGCATCCTAGAGTTGAGCATGGAGGGGTCACCCTGCGACGGTTTGGTGTGTTGTAGCTGTCGGTGCTGTGAGGTCTGGAAGGCGACCAGCGCTGTGAGGTCTGGTGGATGGTGGTGGGGTGGAAGCGGCTGTTGGGGGGCTGCGTCATTTGCATAGCCCAGCCCCCTGCGCATGCTTCAGAATCTCTGGGTCCCTGTGGCAGTTTTTGAATGGTCACTGCCTGTTGGGTCAATGGACCCAGCACGGCCAGTAGATTCCGTTGGAGCTCCTCTGTCTGGCATAAATCCCTTGGTATTTGTGATTCAGAAGAGGTGAAGCTTGAATCTACAGGTCTCCTTAGCCGACCTTCAGGAGCCGTGAGCTGCGGATGGCGACGGGTTCTCTTTCTCTGGTCCAGTGACTGGTCCCATTGTTCATAGGAAGTGGAACAGCTTTAGCAGGTGAATCTGCCATTTCCCTTCCATGGGGGTTACGGGAGCTGTTTCAGAGGTGAGGGAGATGTAAATTCACGGTCTGGAGCCAAATTGGATAGAGCAGAGATGGACTGTAATTTATCTGACCTCAACTGTGTATCTGTAACGTACCTGTAATCGTCTCCGCCTGCCCAAGTGGACTAAGCTCCTTTAAAACAAAATAGGACATATAATGAATAAAGTCAGTGAATCTCGTGCGCGGTCTTTCTGACCAAATATACAAGCATTTACTTTAGGGTAAGTTAAACAGTACCTTGAACTCGCGGGTTATACTGACTACCTCTCCGTTGCCTAAAAATGGGACCAAGGTTGGCTCGCACATGGGTGTTGACATTAGAGACATCCATGTTTAGTCAGATGAATCCCACCCCGGTCTCCTGTGTTCCTCATCAGCTCTCTGACAAGTCTGCTGTTAGCCCTTATTGAAGCCAAGTACAGTCTCTGTCTCTTTTATTTTTTTTCCTTTCTCTCTCTGTTTTGTTTGGTTTTGGTTTTTTTAACAGAAAGGAAAGTCCATCTGAGACATTCAATTGCAGAAGAAAGTTTGTGCTTGAAGATCATGCTTGGATCTTCAAGTAGGTGTACTTAAATGCCTTTTCCTCTTCTGCTCATCCCTGTTAAGCTTAGGCAGTGTCTGCCCTGTTTCTGAGGACAGGCATTGCACAGGCATATTCTGTAACTCATTTTGCACTGTGAATTTTGTTAGTCAGCAGGAGTGAATTATTTTTAGGACATAAGCTAACTAAATTGCACTGAAGTGAAAAAGGTGCTCTGTAACTTCCGAGAGATAATATTGGAATATAAGCAGAATATTTATATTTTGAGCAAAAGATGCTTAAAAAGTTAGGTAAAAGTTATTAGCATAGCGCTATTTTTTAGTTTGGATTCTTATACATTTTCGATTTGAAGTTTGAATGTAAACAAATTCAGTTGGACAGATGTGCCAAACATGGCCAAATCGCCAAGCATTTCTTCCAGACGAGAATAAGCAAAGTAGCAGCTACAAAGAGTGCTTTGGCTTCAAAGTGTGCTGTTGGGCTGTGGCCTCTCAAGACATGTATCTCCTTTTGTTCAGCAGACTCTCAGGCTGCAGCAAGAGCCCAGACATCACAGCGAAAATGGAGGAGCCAAAAAAGAAGTCAGCAAGTTACAAAGGAGGAATGGGCAAGTGAAAGGCGAAAGCCTGAATCCCATCTGTCCCAAGTAATGAACTGCTCGGCTCTGGGCTGGCGGCACTGGCCACCTGCAATTCAGGGTCTCGAGCACAAATCTTCTGCAGTTAGGTACTTCTCTCCTTCCTCCCAAAGGAGAAAAGGGGGGAAAAAAAAAAAAATCAATAAAAGGAGATCCCTGTTACTTGGTTCAGTAAAGGGAAAAGAAACTTGTATTTAGATCCGTTTGCCTCTCTTGGAGGACGGACTTGAGCACAAAGGAGAAGAGTGTCCTAATAGCAGGCTGCTGGGCAGGCTGAGGGGATGCAGGGAGTCTGCCTCCGGGGAAGCTCTTCCACTTGGTCTAATTTAGTAACTGTTTTATGGGGGGGCTGAAGCCAAGTTCCCAGCAGGTACACCATAACTCCTTTCTCTCTCTCTCTCTGGTCCGTTAATTTGTGCCGATACTGCTCCAGATTTACAGAAAACGGGACGCCCGCCGTTAAAGGGAGACTCTCGCCTCGGGATGCCCGCAGCCTCGAGCTTAGCCTTGCGCTTGGTCCGTGAGAGAGCCACGGCTCTAACTGCAGATCTGAGTGAGTAGGGGATGCGGATATGGGACTTCTGCAGGGAGCGCCTGAGCCGCCAGGCTGCTGGACAGGGTGAGACCCGTGCCAGCCAATTCGTCTTTTAGCTCCAAATGCCTTTTGATGGAGATGCAGGTCTCCTGGGGATTGTGGGGATGTACTCCTGCATCTGGAAAAGGTGGCCGAGTTCCTGGCCTAAGAAAGGGCACTGGGTTTTAGAGGGCAGAGTTGAGGCAGGTATGGAAGATGGCAATAGCTGTGATTTTAGTCAAAACCATTTCTTTTTGTATATTCAATGCGGTGGCATTTTGAACGTTTGGCCTGTTTAAACAGTGGTATTTGACGTGCTTTTAGGTACCTGGGTAGCTAAATCCTGGGGAAGTTGTGTTTTAGTCGCCTTCGCTCTCTTTTGGTTCTCATGTGATGTTAGGATTCTGAGCTCAGGAAGAGCCTAGGAGAAGGGAGAAATGCACGTCCAGTCCCCGTTCCAATAGGGTAGATAGGGAGAGTGCTACTTCCCGAGCTCCCCCCTTGGAGCTGGGGAGCTGGCATCCTTTCATAAATCCCGCCTCCAGCCACCTCCAGCAAGGGGGACGTGGCTTCCCTAAGGAGCTTGAAACATATTGCCTTTGATGCGACATAACAAAATAGTAAACCTACTTCATAGTAGCGTATCTTAGATACACCATTAGGTAAAACGTATTTAAAGGAGATGAACGTTCCACAGGGTTGGTTTCATGTTTTCTTAGTATTATGAGCCTTGTCTTGCTTCCACGCTGAGGCACTTCATTACAGGTCTCCTGTTCCTCCCTTCTGAAATGCTGTAAGTAATAGTAAGCTGTTGGCTTTTGAAATCCGGGCACTCGGCAGGCTGTGAGTGTTTGCTAGAGTTGGCAGAATACGGTGTGACCGCAAACCCTCAAGGATTAATAGGCTGAAAAAGCACAGGCTGCGTGTGTGTCGTCAGTGTTCCTTAAAGATAAGAGCGCTAGTGGGGGAAAAAAAGCAGCAAGTGACAGCAGTCATAACTTGAAATGCATTGCCCTCAGACCTGCCTTGGCTTTATTACTACAAAAAAAAATATAGTTTAGGCAACCAGTCGACATACTGGGTAGGGGTTTACTGTTCTTTTCAGTAGTTGGCACTTGAGCTCTGTTAGTTTTTTGTAATCGTTTCAAGGTGTGCATTACAGGAAACGTTTGATTAGCTTATGACAAAGTTTGCTTTTCATCCTGGGACTGGAGGGTCGTTTAGTTAGTTACCTCCCAGATCTGTTTCTCCTTCCAGTGTTTTTCTCTTCCCTGTCGAAATGTTTCTCATGAGGTGGGTGTAGCAAAGTAGCACCCTTCCGTCTCTGATCGAAAGAGCCTTTATGTTTGAACAAGAAGGTAAGTTGCCCAGACTGTTCCCTTCTGCTTCGTGAACATACGGTCCCCCTGACAAAGGTCGTTTTGGGCTGAGAAGAGAAAATTGATGGGAGCCATTTTTGAGGTGGTGTTGGAACAGCTCAAACTGCATATAGAAGCACAACAAATAATTAGGTCAGGCCAATTTCTGTACAAAGAAGCTCCTTCAGATATAAAAAGCAGGAAAAAAAACCAACTTGTAATGCTCTTTGTCTGTTCCAACATCCGCTTGTGGCTGCTCTACAAATCCATGAACTAAAAACAATTAAGCAAAACAGTGGGATGGGGAGGGGATGCCTGTTGGGACCCTTAGGGTTGACGATGCCAGGCATTGCTGCGCTCAGCTTCTCGCCATCAGAACTATGGGAGCGCAACTCACAAGTCTGAGCTTGATGACTAAGCTGCAGAGAAGAGGGGATGGTTAGCTGCGACACTCTGAGATTCACAGCAGAGAGCGTGCCAGGCAGGAACACACCTCCACCAGTCCACCGGAGATGCCGGAGAGGGGTGCCCGTCTCCCAGACTTACCCACCTAATGCTCGGCTCCTGCCCGCATGGCTGCTAGACAAGGAGTTTCACCTCTTTGTGAAGACGTTTGTAGGACAGGAGTCACGTTTACGCAGGAGAATATGTTGCAATTGATATGGTATGGATAGAGGCCATGTTGTTTTGCTTAGAGATGTCTACCAAGGGGGAGAAAATATTTTTTTAAAGTCTCCTAGTGTAACGCATTTATACCTATCTAGATATATGCGTACCTCATCTCAGAAAGCAAAAGAGAAGCAGCTTTCCTCCCAGTGCGTAGTATTTTCGCATGATTGAAAGCAAGAGGAATCTACAGTTACAATTGTGTGCTCCTAATGACTGTGCTCCTAAAGGAGCCACGTTAGCAGCCTCATTCATGTACTGATGGCTGTGAGAAAGCAAACCGGTTGTCACAACAGATGTTCCTAGCCGCATCCTTAAATGGCTTCTGTAGCGTGCGGGTTTTGTGTCCAAACGTTGGAAGAAATGTTGAAAATGTGGAACAAATCCAGTGCTTGTCCTCAGGGATGTTTGAAAATTCATGCAGCTTCTAAAATTCATGCAGGATGGACAAAGGAAGGATGGTTGTGATTCCTTGTTATTTTGAAGACAGTCTTTGAGTTACCATTTCCATCCTGGTTTTACTCTTCCCTTTTCCTTTCCAGGGAGGGAAGCCGCTTTTAGCTCTTCAAGCGGCACGGGCAGTATTTCAGCACCTGAAGTCCACGTGTCTGCTGCTGGAAGCCAGCGATCTTCTTTTTCTCGCAAGTAAGCAAGGCAATTTTTCCTGAATAGTGCAAGTGTTGCTGGTGCAGACAGAGACTACTATGGAAGCTCTCGCAGCCAATACGTACAATGTCAATATTGTGAGTTTCAAAACAATGTGGGTAACGCTGTGCTCTTGGGCAGCACTTAGACTGATGAGAACCGGGACACGAGAAAGAAGGAAGAAGGGGGACGGGGGGGGGGAAATATGCTGAATTTGGAGAACAAAAATTGTCCATGTGCCAGATCAGCCGACTGGTATTTTTTTGTTGTTTATTCATAACAAGTCTGGGAGATGCAATCAGGTAAGACAGAAAAGGCATCGTCTGGAGTGGAGGAGGGGACAACTGGGTGTACGTTAGTTAACAGCAGTACTTCTGACCTGTTAACCGTAACCTTTTGGTCTTGTGGACTGTTTTCTCTTTGTAATAAACTGTCAGCTCGGCGTGTACCTTTCCAGATCACGACCTTACTTTTTGTAGGAAGAAGTAGACAATATTGCCTTTGACGCTGTTTTCTTAAACACCCTTGCCCAGCCTGTATATAACTAAAGCTATAGGCAAATAAAAACAATTGTCATAGTCATCTGTCTAAATGAACCTTTCGTGAAGGATTTCTATAAGACTGCTCCCTATCACGTGTGAAGTGCAGATCCAGACCGCTTGCGAATACGGGGGCGTTTGGATGGAGCAGCGCACGTTGTGCTCTGCCCACGCAATCCCTGCTGGTTACGTTTTTGGGAGGAGGTGGACAGAGTTCAAATGGACAGCGCTGGTTTCCTGCCCTTTGTGGAAGAGCTGGCGGGCAGGCCGCGACCGGCAGCGGGATACCCGTGTGCTTAAGCGCGTAGACGTCTCCACGGTCGCAGTGTGCCCCAGCGTACAGAGATTGGCAGAATGATGCTTAATGAGGAAAACAAACATTACTTAAGCACTCTCTGGATTAACTCTAACAAGCAAAGGTACTGGCTGGGGGGGAAAAACCACTGCTAAGTATAATACGAAGCCCTAAAATCACCTTCCTTGCAGTAAGATGATGTATCAATTCATGTATTATTGGGCATTGGAATGGGACTTCAAATTAGAGCATACTGACCTACTTACTTGGACAGAAGTCCTTTGTAATAATGCTCCTTCAAATGCTTTGCTGTGTTACACACAGTCTGTGCAAATTCTGGCTCTCACGAGAGCTGATGCTGTGCTGTACTGTACAAAGTGGAAAGCAATGTCTCCTTTGCACTATGTTCTCTCTTAAGTGTTTGACGTAATCGCTATGAAACATTTCAACGTTGTCACAAACCAGGGTCCTGCACTTCATTGTAAAATAATTATAAAATCACCCAAACCCCGCAGCATGTGATGAAGGTTTGCAGCAGCCACTCAACCATCTGCTCCATTTTCAGAGAAGGGAGGAAACCAAGTCAGGCAGTTTTGAGAAGAGATTTTGCTTCATAATTCTGGGGTATTTAAATTTTTTGTCTTCGAGCCTTCTCTTTCGCTGGCTGGATTTGCCACTCACAGTTATCTAGCTGGCTTAGTGTGTAGACAACTTTGGGTGTAAAATAAGACACAGAATGGGTCGGGTGATGAGGGTAATCCAGTAGGCTTTAACTATTGTGGTTCCCCTCCAGCCGTGGCCCTTACGGTCGGAAGAATGGATCCTTATCCTACGAGTCCAGAGCCAGCCCGCCTGCTTCCCGTGAAAAGGACCCTTTGTCAACACTGTGCAAAAGCCAGCTGAGTCCTGCTAACATCCGTCAGATTACGGGGCTTCTTCAGCCAGCAGCAGCAACTCAGGCTCATGCAAAGGAAGCAACAGCAGCCCAGCGATGAGGCAAGTCTTTATTTCAGCATCCGGTGTTCAGCGCACTGACTTACCTTCTCTGCACTGTAACGTGGCGTCAGCTGTCTGGGTTGCCGAGCAGGTCATCTTGCTCCGCGGCGTAGATGTGACTCCTCGTATTGGTGGCTCGACAGCCAACAGGGTGCTCCATCCCGTGTAAAAGCTTTATGGGTTCCGCACTGTCAAATTCAAGGTTACTTTAGCCAAAGCTTTTGCCCCAAGACAGGCTCCTTCATGGGGTTTCATGCCACCAGTTCTCATGTGGATTTACTGGTTCTTTCGTATAAGGGTCCTGTGGCTTTGGAGAGAGTTGGGTGGGGTAGTAGAGACAATATTGTACCCTCGGGTGACAATTCACCCTGCCCAGCCTTAGGCACCTCCCTGTGCAGTTTCCTGGACAGGAAAGAAAACAGATACCTGCCAGAGCATGCGACACGGTTGCAGAGAAGCAGCTGGCACTGCGCTGCTGCTGTGTCCCTATTTCTCTCTCTCTCTCTCTCAGGCAACTCAACAGCCAAGCGTGCCAGACACACACCTGAAGCTAGATAGGATGAATCTGGGTTTCAGCGTGCTCAGCTTCATAACTCGCGTGTGGAGCTGAACTCCGGTCCGTAGACTACCTCACCTGGCCGTGTCTGCAGCTGGGTGCCCTTGCCAGTGGCCCAGCTGCCTGCTCTTGGGCACACCACCCATTTTGGGTGAGGGGATGGCTAGGAATTTTAAAGTTAAATGTCTCATTTGATGTAACGGCACTGAACCAAGTACAAGAAATAGTCCATGCTGCACTATAGCCACAAATCGGCCGTTTCCTCAAGTACTTGGATTTGCCAGAGGGAGTCACTTGTGGAGCCCAAATGAGTCAAGCTTTCTGGCAGTCTAGGGGATGTTTTTCCTTTTGCCAGGACTGAAGAATGGAGGAGTGACGTTATGTGATGGCTTGGGTTTTTTCTTTTCAGGCCATCAGGGAGATACGTTTCTGGTGGTGACAATCACAGCATTACGCCAGAAAATCCAGAGCAGTCTTTGCCGCCTCCGCAGCAGAAAGAAGTTACAGTACGGCATTTGAAAGCAGAGCTGAAGGGGTCTGAGAGCAAACTTAAACAAAGGTATATTTCGCCTCAGAAATGAGAGGGAGAAAGATTTATGCAGGAGCATCTAGGGGTGGCAATCCTGAACGTTTTTACTCGTTTCTTGCCACATAAAGTGGTCCAGAAGAAATTTGAAATATGCTCAGTCTGATTAGGTTGTTTTCAGGTATTCCAGGTTCGTAGCGTGCTCAGTGACTACGTACCATGCCGTTTAGTTATGACTATGGCTGTCTCTTTTCCCTTTTTTGAACTTTCCCAATGGAATATTTTTAAAGGATAATTTTTTACCAGTCTGATTTAGCACTGAGACCTTTTCTACATACCATAGTTTCTACCTGCAAGCGTGTATTGCCTTCGTCTCCTGCTCTACCTCACTCAGTGAAGCGTGACTACGAATGTCGCCCTTCTCCCCTAATGAGAGGCAGGCTCTGGCACAAACCAGTGTGCCCGCTTGTGGTTTTGTCGCTTAGATACTGAATTTTTCTCCATAGCCCTTTGTATGGACGCTAAGCAAAGAAGTGACAAGGTGCATTACACAGCAACAGGTGTCGTCTCTTTTACTGAAGCTGTGCTCTGAGAGCTGGCTCTCCGGCACACACAACCCAAGCGGGCACAAAGGGGTGTTTGAATGGAGCCCCAAGGCAGAGTCCCCGGGACCCCTTGGTCCAGCTCGGGGTGGCCCGACCCTGCATCTGCGAGGGCTGGATCTCACGTAGGGGCCCCCTTCCCCACTTGCTTTGGCAAGTCAAGGCAGCAGCCTCTGGCTGCACGCTGGGCTGGGTGGGTGCAAAGCAAGCCAGGTGCCTGCAAGCCCCGAGCCGTCCTGCTGTCTGAGGCCCGTGTTGGCTCTGGCTGTACGTGACGAGCGGCTGGCAGGCACGGGGAACGCCTCCAGGCAGCTCTTTCTCATTTCCTCCAGGGCGAGGCAGTAGGTGAGATGTTAAGCGCTGTACTGGTTGGACCTAACCTAGAGGCCACCGCTTGCACCTCAAAATGTCCAGGATCTCGGCGTAGCCCACGAGGCTGCTGGCTGTGTGGCGAGGTCGGTGACGCCAGTTAGCAGTCAGCCGGCGCGTCCGGCAGCCGGCTTACGTCTCTGCCAGCTCTCTCAGAGGCGGCAGCAAATGGTGCGTGGAGGAATTTGCTTCCTCCTTGGAGCATCTCTGCAGCATAGCCATCGCAGTGCGGCGGAGCCTCACGTTGACCCTTCAACTGACCGGTCAGCAGAAGTGTTGCAACGTTGTTATTTTGCTACAGGGAACAGAGATAGAAGAGCTCAAAGCTCAGCTGGGACGGATGACGGAAGAGTGGATTGAAGAAGAGTGTCATCGTGTGGAGGCGGAGCTGGCCGCCTTGGAAGCAAGAAGGGAAATTCAAGAACTCAAGCAGCTTATTGAAAGCATGAAAAACAGCTTGGCTGAGAAAGACAGGCAAATTCAGAAATACTTCCTAGACATAAGCATTGAAAACAAGAAACTGGAATCTTTGCTGCAGAGCATGGAGATGGCTCAGAACAGGTGCTGTGAGCGATGAGCAGTGCCTGGAGTACACGTGTGAGTCGGAGGGGAAGCCGTTAGCCTTGTGTGCCACGATGCCAGACAGCCTCGTCGCAGAGGACCAAGCTCTGGAGGAGGTGGCAGATAGTGGGCTGCTGCTTAACGAGCACACAGCTAATGGGACCGATGATTCATTTGAAGAGGGTTTGACCACCACAACCTCTGAGTTGAGGGATCCAGCTCCCGCCAGTTCTGCTGTGAAGCAAGAGGTGCTTGAAAATGTTCTGGATGAAAAACTCACTTCTTTCCCAGGAGGAGGAGAAAATCGGCAAGGTGATGGTGGAACAGGGCATCCAGACTGACGTGGTGCCCTATAGCCTCGATGTGGAGCGGCTCGTTCAGACCATCTCAGAGCTCAAGATGCCTGTCCTCTAAGCCCGCCTCCTTCACTGAAGGAACTGGGTGAATTTTCCTCCTGGAAGCTTCAGCGATTCTGGTATCCTAGCGGACTTAACTCCCAGTGATCCAAACTCTGCTATCCTTTTGTCTCCTGTGGCGTCTCCATGCAGGAAGGTGGAGCACGGGCTTAATGACAGCCGTTTCATGGAAGAACTTGATTTACAGAGCCGCGTGATGATGAAGCCTTTGGGTATGTCAATGCCGTCTCTCAGACAGGAATAAGGAGGAGATACTGGAACAGCAGTCTCCTCGGAGATCTTCTGGCTGTAGCAACCCCTGTTGTACTAACTGTCATGTGGGCTTCAGTACTCGGAGAGAAGGAACAAACCCCATTTACAGTATCGGAGCGTGGCTTTGTGGTTGCGGCCTGGTGGCCCTGCACTCTTTACGCCGTACGCCCTTCAGTATCAAACCTGAAGTCCGCTCTGTCCCTGGGCACCAGCTGGCCGAGGCAGAGAGAAGAAAGAGGGATGAGAGAGGTCATAAAAAGTTATTGTATGTTCTGGCAGAGTCCGTCGTTTTGCTCTTGACTCTTTGATTTGCACTATAAAGGGGTTTGAAAACGTGTTCTTGTTTGAAATGAAAAAGCTGAACCCTGTAGTTCCGCAAGATGTTTATAACAGTACTGCTGCCTGCAGAAAAAGTCCTCCTGCTCCCAGGCACCGTGTCCCTCCCCTGTGCTGGTGTCTTTCTGGTGCCGGCCCATCCGCACACTGAACGTGACCAGGGAATCGGGGAGAATTACAGCTAGCGCTCTTTTGTCTTTGTCTGCTGAATTAGCGTTAAGCTCAATCAGTTTCCCCTGGCTGGTTCACCGAGCAAACGTACGAGCGCTTTGCGCTGGCTCAAGGGCAGCACGAGATGCGCACGGGAACAAATGGCCGGAGAAAGGTGGGGTATGTCTTTAGGCAGCACTATCCTGAAACGTTGTGAAACTACAGTGTTAGGTAAGTGACACGGAGACTTGTTCCCACTAAGGGTACCGCTAAGGGTGCTTCAGAAAGCATGCTAGCGCCTGCTTTCCATTTGTTGTCCAAAGAGTCGATTCCATTTGGAGGTAAACCCCGTATTCCCCAGGCAGCTTCCAAGCACATCGTTCGTGCCTGTCTCCTGTACTGCTGTTCTCGATCGTACAATTGCTCGAGCATTTCACTGGTCCTGTGCGTGTACAGGGACTGCAACCAAAAACGTACGTTGGTTGGGAGCCTTGAAACGTGTTACAGTGATAAGTATGGGTGTGGATACACTTTGAATATTGATGTTGTTTTTAAAGTCTTAATGCATTGGAACCTGATAGTCCGTCAAGCCCTTTGAAATACTGTGTATAAATGTATTGTGTTTTAACTTACTGTTTATTTAATTGCTTTATTGTAACTTACCTTTATACTCACAGTTCAATGAAGCATGTTAGAAATGTTACACGTGGGCGCGTCTTTTATGGTAGCGAAGCTATAAAAAAGACCCCGTCTCAGCTGAGCTATCGGGCACAGGCAGAGCTGGAGGAGGCACTCTACCAGGGCATAAGGAACCATCAGGGACCCAGAGAACAGAGTCCAGACGGAGAAAACCTAATCACAGCTCCAAGCGTAGGCATTCAGCCAGAGAAAAAGGCTCCACTCGGTCCGCGGACACGCACGCCACCCCCCATCATCCATGATTTTTACTATAGTCTCCTCAAAGCAAGTTTGGCCTGGTAAACCAGTGATTATTTTACCTACGTTGGATTCAGTGGCAATATGTAGGTGATCTGTACATCCCTGAGTAAGCTTTGTCCTGCCAGAGGAGTCTGTCTTGCTTGGGATGCAATAACCCCTTGATTTCTGTAGGCGGGTGGCCTTTGTGCTGGATCCCCTCTGTGGGCTAGGAAGGATACTGCTGGAAGCTGCCAAAGAGGGGCCCCCAAGTATCCCAGTCGCAATGGGCAGGCCCTTTGCAAGACTCTTGGAAACCTCTCCAAGTCCAGGAACCAAGAAGCAGCACCAAAAAACACCAAGTGTCTCTTTGAATTTTTGAAGATCGCACAAAATGGAAACGGGGACGTCCCCCTGTGTTTTTCAACAAGTCTAGTTACTGGAATAGGGAAGACCAGAACATTTGAGAATAAACCTCGGTTCAGTTGTCACTATATTCCCTCCAAGCCTCAAGAGAACACACGTGCAAAAATTTGTTCTCTCAGTAAGAAAATCCCTGCTCCAAAGGAAGATTTTAAAACCCCAAAACCACAAAAGATGACAGGCATGCTTGCAATGTTTGCTTCGGAGCATCCCAAGACTTGACAATTGCATGTTACCTGAGGATTTCCTATCAAGTGAAAGTAAGAATAAGAAGTAGGTATGAAATCTTAAGATCTAAATCTATACCACTGAAACAGAAAACATTTCTGTGCACACATTTTGCTGTGGGGACGGGAGAAAAGCTACAGCATACTTTACTGCCGTAGCCATTTGAAAGGTTGAGAAACACTTCAGGAACACCTGAGTATATGCCCTGTTTCCATAGTAATACTCCAGCCCTGAATGGGGGAAGCAGAATACAGAGATCCAGTAATACTACGCTATACCAAGCTTAATTCTCAAGGAAACCTACTAAACTCATGGCAATATCCACTGGCCATACAGCATTTTTGTCAATAAGTAAGATACAAGAGCGTACAAACCACATCATTGTGTCTCACTTCAGCTGAAAAACATTTCACAGAGTGGAGTGCAAGTTTGCAGTGGCCAGGCAACCTTATCCCAGAGAAGGGCAAGACCTCAAGCTAAGAAAGGCAAGAGCACAGTGTAATACATAGCCAGCTGTACATACAGTGGTTTTCACTTACAGTAGCTGAAAGCATTTTATTCCATTTTATTTTTAATCCATTGCTGGGTTAGGGTGGGTTTCTCCCCCCCCTTTGAGCTATATTAAACACCTTGGCTTACCTGGCAGCGTGCGCTGCTTGTATTCTAGCTTGTGCTGTGGATTCTTCCTGCAAAGAAGAAACAGTGAAAGCTCAGTTTGCCACTGTGTTCCACACTTAACAAGCCCTGAACCCCCGGTATTTATGGATCATTTTCATTTCTTTTAAATAAATTCTGTGACCAGTGCCTTACCACAGTCTCTCAGCTTATAGAATGTAGGGTAGGAAAGAGTTCCTATTGTTTCCGCATTAGGAAAAAAAAAACCCAAAAAAGATGGCTGATCAAAACTAAAGAGAGGAGGATCCGTTTCCAAAGTTGTAAGATGGGATGCATTTGTTCAGTGTTGATAAGAACGGATGCCATTATTTACTCTCATTAGAAATGAAACCAGAACATAACTTCTGGGTGCATTCGTGTACAATGTGTGCACGGTGCATCCCAGGCCTGACGCATCTCAGGCAAAGCTTCCATATTCTGCAACATAAGGCTACCAATACATGGTTGGGAAAATACAGAATTTGGAAAGAACTGCTTGTCTCGAAGGACACAGGGAGAGGCCACAGAAGGATTCTTCAGAGGGATTACTTATTTTCTGCAGTACGCTGGTGCAATCTACCAAGGTCAATTTAACAAGTGTGTAGGTCTTCTATAAAAAAATAGCATCAAAGCAATGAAAGAAAATTTAAAGTCAACGTACTCTTGGTCTGCAATACACACGCCCCTCTATTCAGGCGGTGATCCAGGTCACGAACACACGGATTGATCCTCCTCCCGCAGTCGTGCAATGCTCTAATGTTTAACTTAGTCCAACTTACATTGTGCTAATAGGCCTTGCTAGCATATTAGAGGCTTTTCTCAGGGTGCCTGTTAAGAGAGTTTCAAACCGATTTATTTTTGTGCAGAAAATTTAAAAAAACTCTGACTTTGGAAGAAACCAGTTCAGTTGTCCGATGGGCTTTAACGAGCTCTTCTGCTGCGTCACTTCTTCGAGCTGAGCTCGCAGCTTGGCCACGCGCAGCGGCTGTTCTGCCACAGCCGACAGGGCAATGCAGCAGGGATGCAGGAACCAAAGAGTAGGGGTGTGGAACGGGGGGGGAGTTATGTTCAACTAATATCCTACCAAAAGCCTCCTCTTGTAAGGAAATGCTGTGGTGATGAGCAAAGACAGGAGCGTCCACCTGGTTGCTCACCATCAGCTGCTGGGAAGCTTTATGCTGAAATGGCCAGGGGTGAGTTTTACGAGACTTCATCTGAGGGGGGGGAAAAATGAATTCCGGAAAGAGAGACTCGCCTTGCTGAATGTACAGCTCTTTGAGGGGAAACTCTGTGGTGTTGCCAAAGAGGATTTTAGGTACTCTTGTGAAATTGTTCCATCCCTACGCCCTCACATGAGGCACGCAGCTCCTCTGCATGATGCCCAGCTGGGGCGAAGGCTCCTTGGAAATGACGGATTTCTGCCGAGACCGCTACGCAGCCCGACTGCCCTGGCAGCTGCTCTCCCGCATGGCAGCAGCAGGTCACTAAGGTAAGCATGTTGCCTAGTGAAAGGCAGCGTCAGTGTTCCACTCGGCCAGCGTGTCAACCAGCACTGTAGAGGTGTTAGTGCCTCCAGTTTCCTCCAAAACCTTCTCCTCAGCTCTCCCCAGCTGTACCGGCTCATTTCTCACAGACTTCGAAGCAAAAATAGTGAAAGACAGTGCTTTGTGGAGGGAACTCTATTTTCCACCGAGTGTGATGGGTTTGGGTAACTGTCTTCAGACAAAGACGTGCCAAGAGCCCGCAATTTCCATAACCTAAATTGGTGACTGCTTCAGAAGGCGCTGGCCTTGACCACTTACGTTGCGGGTGGACTCCCGTTCCTCATCAGAGTCGCACAGCCCATCGCTGGGCTGGTGCTGCAGTGTGCTCAGCTGGTGTTTTGCTGTGCCAGGGGTCCATCGACAGACAAATAAAAAGCAGGAAACTATCCCCGGATGATTGAGGGAAGGGGAAGGGGAAGGGAGTATTTTTAATGTCGGAATTTTCTACTGAAATTGGTTCTCTCTGGCTGGGTTTGGATCCTGCCACCTCTTGCTTTTGAGCGCTGTGGGAGACCAGCGTAGTCTGGAGCATTTTTTTTCGCCCTTGCTCCAGCCAAGGGCCCGCTACAGTTTTTTAATTCATCCACAGACGTGTGAGCTGTGGTAGGCGAGACAGCCTTTCGCTCCTGCTTTTGGAGCCGAGCCTTTCGGGCCCGCCCAAAGACTGGACTATACACGACTCATGAGACCCATGTTACTTCACGCTCTGGTTCTGTCCCCTTGTCCTGGTTTAGGCCAGGACGGAGCTAGTTTTGTCTTCAGCAGCTCCTGTGTTTTGGATTTAGCGTGTGAAGAATGGTGGATAGTACACTGATGTTGTTGGTTGCTGCTAAACGACCAAGGACATTTTGCGGTTTCCCAGGTTTTGCTAATGTGCAGGTGCAGAAATTGGGAGGGGTAGAGCCAGAAGAGTTGATCCAAACTGGCCAAAGAGAGTATTCCATACCAGAGACATCATGCCCCGGTATAAGCGAGCGTCGGTCGGTGGGCCACTAGGCTTTTAGAACCTTGATGTGCCTTAATCCTTACGCTTCCCTTTGGGTTGCTTTTTGTTTCCCTATTTTTCCTTTTTGTTTTTCGTTCAGTCGGCTGCTCGTTCCCTCACCTGCTCTCTCTGGAACTTGCTGTTCTGGGATAGCTGGGGGGGGAATACCCCTGCTCCTGCCTGCTGCTCGGGACGGGCTGTATCGGTCGTCGGGTGGTGAGGAATTGTGTTATTGTTGGTTTTATGTATTCTATTATCCTTATCTATATTATCATTATTATCATTATTAATATATTTTGTATTTTTCCTTTACTGTCCTGGTGAGCTGTTTTTATCTCAACCCCCGAGTTTTCCTTTCTCTCCGATTCTCCTCCCCACCCCACCGGGGAGGGGGGGGAGTGAGCGAGCGGCTGCGTGGTATTGGGTTACAATTTGGGGTTAAACCACGACAGTCTTTTTTGGCGCCCAGCGCGGGGCTCGAGAGGGGCCCGGCTAGCTCAGCTGAGAGAGCATCAGATTGAGGGGTCCAGGGTTTGAAGCCCCTGGTCAGGCTCAAAGGTTGAGGTAACAACAGATTTGGACCAGAGCGTGTAAAACAATTGGTTATAAGCACCCATTGTATTACTTTAATTGTCACTGGTCACATGTTGTCTGACTTGTTTACCGAGTGCTTCTCAGAGTGTATCGTCTATCACCTTCCTGGACGCTGTTGGTCAGTGTTTATGCGTGGTTTGTTACCTCTGGGCTTTGGATTAAGATTATTGCTTCGGTGTGTGGTTTAGCACTGGCTTATGGCATGGTAAAATCATCGGCGTTTAGACCAGTTTACTACCTGTATTCGTATACGATGGGGCAGGGCGACGTGCAGAACGAAGCGTCACCGACAGTTACAGCTTCGTACTTCGGGAGCAATCTGGTGGGGGCTGTCAGTAATTGCTCCTTTATTTTTCCTTCCCGGGGGGTCGCCAGGGGAAACTTCTCCTTTGCTTTCTCTTTCCCCTCCTGGGTAAAAATGCCTGCCTTTGATTTCTCCTTGCCCTCCTGGTTAGTTACGGGAGTTTCTGAAAACTGGAATACCTTTGGGATGTTCGGACCGGATTGTTACTCCTATCAGTAGGACTACCTTTGTCTCCAATCTTGCTTAAGCTTAGAAACCGGTGCAGGCGTAGGCGCGGGGCCACCCCAGCTCCCTGCCACAGCCCCCGCGGCCGCGCCGTCCCCCGCCACGGGCGCCGCGGCCGCCCCACCCTCCGCTAGGTGTGCCGGGGCTGCTCCGCTCCTCGCCACACGGGCACCGCGGCTTGCCCCGGCCCGACCCCCGCCGCAGGCACCGCGGCCGCCCCGGGTCCCGCCAGGGCCCCCGCGTACCGTCCCAGCCCCCGCTGCGGCCCCCGCGGCCCGCGCCACGGGCTCTGCAGATGGGCTCTGCAGCCGCCCCACCCCCGTGCTCCCGGCCGCTGCGGCTGTGTCAGCCCCCGCCGCGGCCGCATCAGCCCCCGCCACGGCCACCGCGGCGCCCGCTCCGCCCGCTGCTATGGCAATGGCAGTCGCTCCAGCCCCTGTTGCGGCTGTCCCAGCCCCCGCCGTGGCTGTGCCACCCCCGCCACGGGTGCCGCGGTTGGCCCCACCCCTTGCTACGGGCACCGCGGCCGTCCCAGCCCTTGTAACGGGCGTTGCCGCTTGTCCCAGCCCCCGGTCGCCGCTGCTCCACCCCCCCCGCCGCGGGTATCGCGGCTGCCCCAATCGCTGCTACGGGCTACCGCGGCCCTTGCAACCCCTGCTATGGGCATCGCTGCTGCCCCAGTCCCCTGCCACGGGCACCAGCGGCTGTTCAAGCCCCAGCTCTGAGCACCGTGGCTGCTGTGACAGGTACTGCAGATCCACCCGTGCCGTTATCAGTTGCCCCCTATACAAAAGAAGAAAAGCACAACGAAGTCAGCTCGCCCCACGAAAGATGAGGATGAACCAGGGACATCACAAGAACAGGGAGAGCAGACTCAGAGATAATCACCCGACCCCTATCCCTGACTGAGCTGCGAGATACCCAAAAAGATTACAGCCGTGATCAAGGTGAGCAGCTTGTCACCTGGCTGCTCCGATGCTGGGATAACGGGGCCAGTAGCCCGGAACTAGAGGGCAGGGAAAGCCGGGCAGCTGGGATCCTTGGCTAAGGAAGCGGCCATTGACAGGGCAGTTGGAAGAGAGGCAGAAGCCCGCAGCCTGTGGAGGAGACCTCCTGTCAGGTGTGAGGGACAGTATTTCTTTAAGGAAGCTGTATATGCCACCCAGAGAAGTGGATCAGTGTGGAGGGAGGTATTTCGTTTCTGAGGGAATTAGCTGTGCGGGAACTGATTTATCATGACCTGGATGACCCGCAGACACCCGTAGATCCAGATGAGGTCCAATGTACCCGCCCTGTGGCGGAAGTTGTGTACCAGGTGCACCATCATCGTATGCCAACTCATTGGCAACAATGGGTTGGAAAGACGATGAGGCACCACCGGTGCGTGCAGTGGCTAACCAACCTCCGACAGTATGAAGGAACAATATCTCTTCCTCCTTACGGCCTGTGTCTCGGCTGTGGAAAAGCTGGCCAAAAGAATGTGCCGGGAGTTTCGGCAACTCAAAGACGATAGGTCCTACTTGCCACCTGTACGGACCAGTATCTCAGCTATTAGGAGAAAATTTTCCCCTGCTCAAGAGAGACGGTACACACGGCGAGGTAGCCTGTGGTTTTACCTCCGTGACCACGGAGAGGACATGAGGAAGCGGGACGGAAAACCACGCCGACCCTAGAGGCAAGGGTACGTGAGTTGAAAAAGAAAACAGCTACAAATAAGGGCTCTTCCAGGAAAATTGCTGCTCCAGTCTCCAGTGGGCAGTTCCCCAGATGGGGCAGAAGGGCTTCTGATTCATACTTACAAGAAATGAGAAACAGGGATGAGATTCGACGCCGTGTCCCCCACACGAACCCATTGGTTGATAGCGGGTATTGTAATCAGAATTAGAGGGGCCCTGCCTCCAGCCAGGTGGAGGAGAGGGACAACCGAGTTTACTGGACTGTGTGGATTCGATGGCCTGGCACATCAGCCCCCCAGAAGTATAAGGCTCTAGTGGACACTGGTGCGCAGTGCACCCTAGTGCCATCAAACTAGAGAGGGGCCGAACGCATTCCATTTCTGGGTAACAGGGGGGTCCCAAGAGTTAACTTCATTGGAGGCCGAAGTGAGCCTAACTGGGAACGAGTTTCAAAGGCACCCCATTGTGACTGGCCCGGATGCTGCGTGAGCTTGGCATTGAGGACTACCTCAGGAGAGGGTATTTCAAGGACCAAAAGGGTCCCGGTGGCCTTTGGGTATAGCTGCTGTGCAGACAGGACATTAAGCAGCTGTCCACCTTGCCCGGTCTTTAAGAGGATCCTTCCGTTGTGGGGTTGCTGAGGGTCAAAGAGCAACAGGTACCAATCGCTACCACAACGGTGCACCGGCGGCAATATCGCACCAACCGAGACTCCCTGAATCCCATCCATAAACTGATGGTCGACTGGAAAGCCAGGGAGTGATCAGCAAGCTCGCTCACCCTTTAACAGTCCTATACGGCCACTACGGAAATCTAACGGAGGATGGAGATTAACGGTGGATATAGTGGCCTGAATGAAGTCGCGCCACCACTGAGCGCTGCCATGCCAGACGTGCTAGAACTTCAGTACAAGCTGGAGTCCAAGGCAGCCAAGTGGTATGCTACCAGCTATCGCTAAATGCGTTTTTCTCAATCCCTTTGGCAGCAGAGTGCAGGCCACAGTTTGCTTTCACCGGAGGGGCGTCCAATACACCTGGAATCGACTGCCCCAGGGGTGGAAACACAGCCCCACCCTTTGCCATGGACTGATCCAGACTGCACTGGAAAAGGGTGGAGCTCCAGAACACCTGCAATATTGATGACATCATCGCGGGGGCAACACAGCAGGAGAAGTTTTTGAGAAAGGAGGGAAAATAATTCAATTCTTCTGAGAGCCGGTTTTGCCATAAAACGAGGTAAGGTCAAAGGACCTGCACAAGAGATCCAGTCCTAGGAGTAAAATGGCAAGATGGACCTCATCAGATCCCAATGGATGGGATCAATAAGATAACAGCGATGTCTCCACCAACTAGCAAAAAGGAAACCCAAGCTTTCTTAGGCGTTGCGGGTTTCTGGAGAATGCATATCCAAATGACAGTCCTTTTTGGCGCCAACGTGGGGCGTTACAATTTGGGGTTAAACCACGACACCCCGTAAATAAGTGAAGGGAGGATGAGAACCTTGCCCCATACAACGAGTAGCCTGGAGAACAAAAGCTCCTGCACACAAGCACCTGGATAACAAGATACGAACTGCTGTGATACTCAACCTCGGTAAAGTTCAGGCGGAGCCAAGTATAGGAAAGGGAGTTAAATTTGCCTATTAAAGACACGGGAGGAGGAGCGAAGCAGCACACACCTTCGCGCCCATCCTCCCTGTTGGCAAGGGGGACCGAATTTGTCCCTTGCGAAGCTCTGCCGCCGTAGCAGGAGTGGATTTGGCCCCAGGGACGGTGGCTTACTACCACTGTACAGGAGGCCACTCCTGATGCAGTTCGTGGGTGTACTGTTGCTGACGGATGTGCCGGTGCTTGCCGCCTGCGGATCCCCTGCCCTTGCATTTCCAGCGGCTGTTCCTTCGCGTTTCAAAGCGGCGATTGTCCCCAGGCAAACCACCGCAGGTACCTGATGGAGGCTGCAGCGTGGGCATCCGTCTGCCCCTTCTGTGGTTTGTGCCCGGCCCCCGCCAAAGCAGCAGCTCTCACGCCATTCCTCATTGCTGTGCACGGGGCCGCATGCGAGCGGTTAACCTCTGACGCTTAATTTGGACGAGGCGCCGCGTTTCAGCTGACAGAAGCAAAACTCTGCTCGCCGGTCCTGCGTGCGCCTCGCCCGCCTCATAGTGCGTCCCACGTGAGAGCCTGGGGCTGGGCTTGGCTGGCGGTGGGCACTTAACAAGTGAAGGGAAATGTTCCCTGGTGCAACATCGATAAAATGCCCAAAGACCAACAGAAGAGGGAGAAAAGCCATCCTAGTCCCCCCCTGTGTTACCAATCCTAAGGGGTTTCTCTAGCCTGCTTAAAAACAGCCAAGCCCTCCTTGACCTTGCCTAGGGCTGTTAGAAAGACTTTCCCGATTTCCACCTGCACCTCCACGGCTGCACTCCAAGGCCACGACTCCACGGTACCCACGGGAGGTGAGAACATGTTACTGCCACCCTCTTCCTCGCGTGCAGACTGTCCACGTACTTTCCCTTCCTTTGCTTCCGACGAAGCAGCCCCAGCGTGCAGACCCGGGGGTGGCTGTGGGGCCACCGGCCCCGCAGCAGAGAAGGTGGCCTGCGGCAGCTGCTGGCCACCAGCCCTCCTGGCGCTTCCCCTGGGCCGTGGGTGTGAATCACTCACGGGGGCGG